>JASJUZ010000438.1:0-30104 GCA_037159825.1 Tupiocoris notatus | reverse complement strand
TGATCAATTGTCTCAGAATCTAATTAGGGTAGAATCACCTGTTACAGACAGGGTGCTCAGTGGCAGACAGCCTTGACTTAAAAGTTGAATAATAAGAGTTCTGGTGGAATCAGCTGCCTCTAGTTTTTTTTATATTAAAGGGAAAATATCTACCGCAACAATGATAAAGAGGAAGATGAGGTTGGATCGGTTATTTTGGTTTGTGTTGATTTTTAAAAAGAGGCATGGTTAATTAGTGTGATTCGAGCCAACTCGTTGTGTTGAAGCTTAAGGATGAGTACTCAATTTTTGTTTATTGTGTTTGTAGTTGGTTAAATTTTACATAAACCCATGTCATTTTTAGCATTTTCAGGCCTTGGCAATTCAATTTTTGTACTGATTTCTTCCGAAAATCTCGTTTTAAGGGTATTTTGGAGGGGTGTCTGACACACATCCCAAAAATACGCGATGTTCAATTACAGACAGTGATGTTTGAAACTGGCTCTTTTGAGGGTTTTTTGTTTCTCTATATTTTAACATCATATCTAATGAATAGAAAAAAGGGAAATATTGATTCCTTATTGTTTTTTCATGGAGAATCCGTTGATCAGTATCAGACATAGGATGTCTGTGACTGGTCCGAGGGGTGTCTGTAACTGAGGAAGTTTAATTTATTTTCAATTTTTTTCTTTACAAAATTGATATTCGGGGACTGTGAGGGGTAGAAAACCCAGGAAACTCATTCTCCAATTTTTTATTGGCTGGCCGAACACTTTCGCCCATTCGGGCATCTTCAGGGCGACGTGGAGCCATAGGGCAGCTATAGGGGCTGTGGACCCTATGGCTCCACGTCGCCCTGAAGATGCCCGAATTGGCGAAAGTGTTCGCCCAGCCAATAAAGAATTGGAGAATTAGTTTCCTGGGTTTTCTACCCCTCACAGCCCCCGGACATCAAGAAATGCGACACCAAGGAAAAGAAAAAGTGATATTGTTTCATTGTGGTTGCTTCCTGTCTAGTTATTGGCGATCCCCTCCTATTTTCCCCTCCCAAAGAGAACAAAACAATAACTATTTTTACCATACTTTCCTTCCCATATTTTTTTGTTTGCGGTTTCTCCTCATGATTCCACGCCTCACGATTTTTCAAGTGGAAAAACGAGCGTGCATGTCCTGCTATTCTGGGATATCCAGTGGGTGTGAGGGGGAGAAAAACTAGGCCACTCATTCTCCGATTCTTTATTGCTGGCCGAGCAATTTTGCCCGTTCGGGCATCTTCAGGGTGACGTGGAACCATAGAGTCCACAGCCCTATGGACCCTATGGCTCCACGTCGCCCTGAAGATGCCCGAACGGGTGAAAGTGCTTGGCCAGCCAATAAAGAATTGGAGAATGAGTTGTCTGGTTTTTCTCATCTCACACCCCTGGACATCAAAAAATGCGACGGCAAGGAAAAGTATCCTGGGATAGTTCCAAAATCATATTCATGCTCAACGAATGCTCTTCATCAGTTTCGATAGGTGTCATGGCTATAAATTCAATTTAAATAACAACACTTAGCTTCAGTATTCAATATTACAGCTTATTATTTCGTGTTATCTTATTGTCACATAAAAATAGAACCCTGAACCAAATCACACGATAATTGAACCTATAGCTAGAACAGATGCATTATTTTTCATCCTTTCTCTTCCTCGCTTTTTCTCATCTTTCTTTTTTATCCTTTATCGCTAACGGATCACCTTATCCAGTATTCCTTCCAGAGTTGCGGACTCCAGCAACATACCCGCTGACTGACTGCAAATAGCAACGTTTGCTCACGATTTCCCGAACAAATATCGTTTTAAGTCAGCAGAAAGTCTGTGTTATCAAGCATTTAAATAAATAACCTTAGGTACTGAAGTTCCTCGCCAAAATACTGTTAATTAATTATTATAGGCTAAACTAATGTTTAAGAACCAGTTTCAAAGAGAAAAAAAACGTTTTTGCGTTGAAATAAAAATTCTCAAAAAATTTATTGGACGTGTCTGTTACTTGGCTCTTTAACCTGTCTGTAATTGGCAATTTCGATTTTCAGGGTGTCTGCTACTGGGGCAAAAAGGGCTTTTCGAAAAACCAGAATTACTACAGTATATGAACTGATTTTCGAAAATCTAATACATGCACTATCAAAAGGAGATCCTAGAGTTGCTAGAAGTCTATAGGAAATGTTTTAAATACTTATTATAGGCCAGCAATTGAAGAAAATAGGGAATATTTCCTTAGACCTGTCTGTCACTGGTGATTCTACCCTAACGAGTTTTTTCCTCTTTTTCTTGTCGTCTCAATTTTTATAACAAGTTCTGAGAAATGGAGTCATTTTGCTTTTTCTTGTTGTTGCATTTTTTTTTTTATGTCCAGGGGGGAGTAGAGGAGAAGAACCAGGTGACTCTAGGGGTATTAATGGTCGGTGTCGAGACGTCGAGAAAGTCGAGATTGATAAGGTTGCCAAGGAAATTTTCTCGACTGGACATGCGCAGTACGCCATTTCACATCTCGATTGAGAAATCGAATTTGATCCAAAAAAGCATCGAGAAATCCGTCGAGAAGTCAAGATTCGGCGTTCCCGCCAAATTCGATGTATACAACAACGCGAAACGACGGCTATTCGACGAATCTTTCCTCAGAGATTTTTATTCGTTATTACGCGTTCGTGAGTTTTGTGTTACCAACAACTAATGGAAATTGTCACCTAATAGGCAGAAACTAAATCAATTCGGATTCGGCGTTCCCGCCAAATGTCGATGTAAACAACAACGTGAAACGACGGCTATTCGACAAATCTTTCTTCAGATTCCGATTTTTATCCGTTATTTTATTTTTATCGTTCGTGATGTTCATGATTTGTATTACCAAAAACGAATGGAATTGTCACCGAATACTGAATAGGCAGAAACCAAATGTCAATTGGTTTCTTAAGGCCATGGAGGCCTTAATAGATGAGTCCATTTCTCGATCTCGACATGGGCTTCACTGGGAGGATCTTCATGGTACGCGCGGTTCTCGACTTCTCGACATCTCGATCTCTCGACACCGACCATGAATACCCCTTCTATCTTTGATTCTTTATTTACTGGTCAAGCGCTTTCGCCCGTTTGAGCATAGTCTGGGCGACGTGGAGCCAGTGGGCCCTATGGCTCCACATCGCCCTTATTCAATAAATAATTATTGAATTGAAGGAATAATAAACCACTGTACAATAATTTGCAGCGTTTTATTGGATATTCAGATTCCTCATACCTTGATAGGCAAATCATCGAATTTTGCGGGGGTTAAAACATTTTTTTTGGGCAACTAAAATGGTTTATTATAGTGAAAAATTGAATTTTGCTTTCAATAACAGGCCTTTGGTCTCCGTTTTAATCGTCCTCATTATCGTCGTTCATGTTATGCATCAGCTGAAATTCCACAGGTGCGGCCCTTGCCAAACAATTGCTCCATTTTATGAGCAACTGTCGAGAAAATATCCGAACGCTCAGTTCTTGAAAGTCGACGTTGACAAATGCCAAGAAACAGCCGTCAACCAGAGAGTCTCTGTGATGCCAACGTTTCATTTCTACCGCAACAAGGTACTTTCTCTTTGCAATTCGTTCCAAGGTTCTCGATGGAAACAAAATTTCGGTGAAATGTTTGAAAGGGAATAGGATTAATCCTATTTCAAAGGTTGCATTCCAGCGTTATTTCGATTGACGAGTACCTAAAGTAAGTATGGTGTTCCTTTTTTACAGGTCAAAGTCGACTCTTGCCAAGGAGCCGATCCGCAGAAGCTGGAGGAAAAAATCATGAAGTACTACGACGATGCTCTTGGAGGAGATAGTGACGTCGGTGTACCAGGACATGTAAGCAATTGCTAATTACTATTGATATAAGACTGGTTCTAAGATGGGCGCACGTTTGAGCGTTTCAAGGTAAAAGCAGTATGTACGAGCCTTCCTGCTCAAGAGCTCTCCAATCCCAATCTGTTTTCACCAGTATGAAAAAAACCGCAGGGATAAAGAAAGACTCAATCATGCAGCATGGCTTTACAAGCGATCTTTCAGAGTAGGAGATGAGAGCGGTTGATTAATATTATAACATTATAGAACGACCACCTCAAGAACTGTACCTAGTAACTCGAGGACTGAAAAATTTACAAACCAAGATCCTATACTATACTTTTAAACCGACATCAAAAGGAGGACGTTAATATGGTTGTCTTACGAGTTTTTCCTTATCACCCTGGAACATGAATGAAACTCAATAAAAATTTTCAAGAAATGTTTTCCTAGTAAATCAGCAAAATGCTTTTATTGAATTTTTAATAACACACATTTGAGGTATAACGGTTCCAAGTTTTTTCTGTTTCAATTTACACAGGCTAGAAGAGTAAATCTTTTTTACGTTTGAGGTCTTGAAATGTTCATTATGGCGAGCAGATCACACTAAATTTTTTGTATATGGGGTCACACACAGTACCTCCACGTTATGAGCTTTATTCACGATTTCACTAGTGCATATTTTGTAGATTGATTTTTACAGGCTGCAAAAATCAATGTATTTGTACGTTCAAGGTCTTAGAATGTTAGGGACGTCGATTTAATATTGCCGTTTTTTATCAAGTGGGTCACATACAGATCCGCAATTTGGATACCTATTGCCAATATTTTGATTTTTACAGACCGCAAAAACTTTGTCTACAAATACAATCTGAAAAGGAAAAAATAACAAAAATGTCCCAACTTCGCAGCAACTCATTCGCCAACTACACATTTTAAGGAATACTTTACTACTCGTATTGACCTGACCACTTCCTGATTGATTGGATCACCTTCCCTAATAATATAAAAATTACTATTTCTCATTTCCCAAATGATTAAAAGATTTTCCTTTCACCTCTGAATTGCCTCCAGATTGATCATCTTTTGGAGTCGGCGCCTCTCTTATATTGTATTGGAGAAGCCTATAGATTCCGAATTACCAGTAGTATGAATATAAATATCATGAGTTTTCACGATTCTTGAACAGAGCAAATCAGCATTTATGAGAACTGATTATTAACAATATCGATTTGAAGGTGACTATTCACGCCTTTTCCTAAAAACCATTTCAGATTTCTCTAAGAATCTTTACGTCCAGACCCAGACTTATTACCTGGCACCTACTAATTTATCGTGAATTCATATCTATTTGTAACCATCGGTTATTTTGCCAGAGAGGCGCCGACTCCAAAAGATGATCAATCTGGAGGCAATTCAGAGGTGAAAGGAAAATCTTTTAATCATTTGGGAAATGAGAAATAGTAATTTTTATATTATTAGGGAAGGTGATCCAATCAATCAGGAAGTGGTCAGGTCAATACGAGGAGTAAAGTAGTCCTTAAAATGTGTAGTTGGCGAATGAGTTGCTGCGAAGTTGGGACATTTTTGTTATTTTTTCCTTTTCAGATTGTATTTGTAGACAAAGTTTTTGAAGTCGGTTTTATTTTTTTTTAAAAAGTTTTTTTTATTTTTCTCTTTTTAGTGACTTACAATTATGAACAGCTCTCTTTACAGAATTTTCCCAAGCTTTCATTATTGTGTTCTTGTCACTTACTACTAACCGTCCAAACTCAATTCATAAGTCAGTTGAACGTTGAAGTTCTAAAGTATAATGATTACCTAACTATTTTCAATGTTATTATGTTGATTGAGAGTGAGTTTGAACGTTTGGAATAACCCATCCACTGATTTGGGTCTCTTGGTCAACATACCGGATACTTTGATCCCATTGATACACCTTAGAAAACTCAAATAATTGTCTACACCATTGCTGGTTACTAAATTGCACCAATTCACTCTTCCTTTATTTCTCTAACGATAATAGAGTGATGATTTCTTGAAGCGTATCCGCATTCACACTGAATGAGAGAATCCGGACAAATTTCAGAAATTCGCCAAACGTTTGTGCATTAAAATGGAGTTATTTGGCCTTTAAAACCATGTCATGTACTGAAAATTTAACGCTGAATTCAAATCTTCTAACGACAATGCTATGACTAACGTAGTTTTTTTTCTACAAACATAAATAGTCCAAAAAACGTGATTTTGAAACAAACGTTTTAGAAATACGGCCTAAAAAGTATCTACTTTTAGTCCAATCAATACCAAATTTGGATCACGTAAACTAGACTCAAATTTGAACAATTTAAGTTTAAAAACGATGGAAAAACAGTTTTGGATTGGAAGTTGTGAGGTCTCAAACACAGGTCCATTAAAACATCGATTGCTCCCTTATTATGCCACCTAAACTTGATTTTTTACCATCGCTAGAAAGCTCTAGCTAAGTGCTTTCAAGTGCAATAGTGTTCATATTTTTTTTCTCGACGAGGTTGGTAACGGTGCTCGAAAAACCTCAAAAAAGTGAAAATCGGCATCACGTTTTTTGTTACACTTTCTTCTCTACACGCTATATTAGAATGCTGAACGAAAAATTGGAGCTAGGCCCTTGTAGGCAGTTAAATTATGAACAAAATGACACCAGAAACAAAACAATCGAGGTAGTATTCTAGAAGTTATAAGCTTGCAAAGTCAAAACTTTCTCTTTTCGCGAAAATCACGTTTTCCGGCGTTTCTCCGCATCTGGAGACGTAACTACTGGATGGAATCAATTGAAAAAATTATGGGACCTATCTAGATAGTAACCCTTTCAAACTAAAAAAAAAGTAACCCGATCGGACGTACAGGAGCTGAACGCCAACGGACAACACATACCGAAAAAAAAAAAAAACCCCGCATGACGACCATAGTATCCTCCTCCTTTTTTGAAGTCGGTTAAAAATGAATATATTTGAACGCTAGGGGGATTTAAATTTTTCTATATGACTGCTGAATATTGTTTGATTCTAATTATTGGATCACTAACAGTACTTCCTCGTATTTTTATTTTATTCAAGCGGCATTATAGTATTTTTCGGGTTTCTATTGCTATAAAAAATATGACCAATTTTTACTACATTCCCGAAACTTGTTTTGTATAGTTTGTATCACACACAGAACTTCCAGCTTATGTCATTTTTTCGTTGTATTTTCACAGGCTGTGAAAATCGATGTATTTGAAGCTAGAGGTCTTTAGTGTCTATAATAGCGAGTTAGTGACGCCTGATCTTTATCGCTAGGGTCACACACTGTATATCCGAGCTATCCAGTCTTTTCTTGTATCACCAATATTCACATTCCCTAAAATTCAATATTATTTGATTCATTGTTTAAGGTCATGAAATGTTTTCTTTTGGGGATAAATGACGATTTTTGTTATTAAGGTCACATTCCGTACTTCCGTGTTATCGAGATATTGTTTCCATTTAGAATGCTTTACGGCAGGAAAAATTATTTGAACGCTCAAGGTCTAGGGATGTTCGTTCACTGAAGAGAATCTCGCTTGATTTCATATAACTAAAATGACATACAGAAAATATAGTATACTTTGATTATAATGGGTTTTTATTTCGATTTGAACTGATCCAACATAATTAACGATGACAACATGCCAAACACGTTTTGTCATGAATGAAGGTGGATTTTCATCGTCCATAGAAAACAGGAAATTGTTTCGTCTGTTTGTTGGTTTTCGTATAATTCAATAAAGTTTAAAAGGCAGAAAAAATACATAACCCATAATAAGTCGTTAAATAAAAGGAAATTGCCTGAGTAGATGTGATATTCTTAAGAAATCCTTTGTCAGCTTTACCTGAATGTTTTGCGCACCTATTCCTGGTGCGCTCTGCTCATGAACAATTGTCTGGGCGTCTTTTTTTTAAATGCCCGTCTGTCCTCCGGTCCATAATCACAGTGACAAATATTAATATATCTCCCAAAACAATTTCTTGAAATTCGATGAAATATTTTCTAAAACTGTTCTACCGGTGACAATAAGAAAACGTGATTGAAGTTTCAATGCCTAACACACAGTGCTCAAAACCATGTTATTTCTTGAAAATTTAACGCTGAATTGAAATCTTCTAACAACAATTCTGTGACTAACGTAGTTTTTTTTCTACAAGCATAAATAGTCCAAAAAACGTGATTTTGAAACAATTTTTTTAGAAATACGGCCTAAAAAGTATCTAATTTTAGTCGAATCAATACCAAATTTGGATCACGTAAACTAGACTCAACTTTGAACAATTTAAGTTTAAAAACTATGGAAAAACAGTTTTCGTTTGGAAGTTATGAGGTCTGAAACAGAGGTCCATTAAAACATCGATTGCTCCCTTAAGCTACGTTTCCATTCCTACAAGTCGCGGGGACTTGTGCCGGGCACATGTCCCCGGCACATGTAGCACGGTTTTGTTTTACTGTTTCCATTTCCTTGAGACATGTCCCTTGAGATGTTGGGTAAAAATAAAAATACTCAGTCCCTGTTCGACACTGTGCTGAGCAGGTGCGTTTATTGTGTTGGTACAAACATGGAAAAAGTCCTTAAAGTCCTTAAGCTATCAGTGTCCAAATGCGTAAAAAAGCTAATCATTGGACTTTATAATAAACCATGGATTTTATACTATTATTTTATACCTCCACGGTTAATAGCGGTTACTTTGTTTACATTGATAGCTCGGCCATGTACGTCCTGGAGTTCAGTTGAAATTGGCTTCAAGAAAATCAACTATCGCTCCCTCCACTCCCTTCCTAGCTCCATGGTCAGAAGGATGTAAACAGTGGTCTGCGCATTCGCAAGTCCCGGGCACAAGTCGGAGGCCGTTTCCATTCTCCGGGCACAAGTCGCGGGCACATGTTTTGTCGCGCAGTCGGCTGCAACATTTTTGTCAAGGGCACTTGTGACGCGACGTGTGCCAGACCGTTTCCATTCTGCAACTTGTGCCGGGCACATGTGCCCGGCACAAGTTGCAGAGAGTTTTGTTGTAATGGAAACGGGGCTTTAAGCTTGAGCTTTACAATGGTGATCTCAGCTCATAACTTTCTCTGTGGCTCATAATTAATTTGGGAGGAGCAATAGTGAACGTTCTTACTGCCATAATCATAAGCTGTGTTGTCGATACGAAAATACAGGAATCCAGCATGATTTCAACAAAATCTCAAGAATTGTTATATCGTTTTAAATTGTGATTGGATATTACCTACTAGGTATGAAACAGTATTTTTCGAATCCTTAATAGCACAGCAAAACGCTTCAACGCATGCCGCATGTTGCAAGGTTGATTTAACGACCGACCATGAGATGAGGCGTATGAAAGGAAATAAATAGCTACATAGTAAACTTACCATAATAGAAGTTCGGCGCACAACGATTATGGAATTGAAAACAAGTATTTTTTCCAATAAAAACAATTAACGACGAGGCAGACAGTAGACACGTAACCTCTGAATCTGAATTACACAATCACACTGAATTTAACAAAATCAAAATGGCAGCGACCATTCGAAACGGCACCGAGCGGGGTGGGAGGAATGCGACGGTGGCGGCGACGGACGGCATAGGAAGCTTCCCAAGTACGACGTCAAAAAGCCTAGCTTTCTACCCCATGCCTTGGGCCCTGCAACTGACCACGTTTGGTAGCTGTCGTCGGTTGGGCCCTGTTGAAGACGAGGGAACCAACTAACTTCCAAACGCTTTAAATTCAAGTATTTATCGAGACTTCCACGGAGGAAGTCCCTTCGCAAAATTATTGCGAACTTGGCCAAGCTCAGAAGCTAATGGTTGCAAACGGGCCGACCTAGCAGGGAGGTGGCACTGTGCGTATCAACCGAACCAGTCGAGAAGGTAGCGGTAGCGAATTTGAATCAATCCTTTGTCATTTCTCAAGAAAATAGTGGGTGTTCCCCACAGTTACCAATCTGTTTTTCGGTTGAAATGTTCACACATGTTCTGAATAATGACTATCTTAAATGGATAGTCTTCTGAAATTATATTTGAAGCGAAGGAATAATAAACCACTGTACATACAATCGTTTGCAGCGTTTTTTAAAGGTTTTTTTACTTTTACCCCATTACTTTCACCGCACAAGGGAACGCTCATGTTTTCACCCTTGAGAACACATTTCGACAAAAGTATTGCAGGCAATGGTACAGTGTAAAATCAGATTGAAAACCCAACTAAGTGATTGTGATTTAATTTTGATATGAGCAACGATTTTTGTGCAAAACGTTCCTGTCCCTTGAGCGCACTCCCCCTCTGGAAAAGGTGAAGATTGTAAATACATACACAATAAAAGTATTGTAAATCTTCAATTCTGATGGTCATGAAATATCTAACCATAATTGTCTAGAAAGTCACAAATTGAAACTTCACTTTCTGATTCTGTTTAGCCGTTGCGGTGGTTATTGTGTTGTAGACGACGGAGGAAGAAAAACGGTCCGACGAAATTGGGAAGCGCGTCGATAGTAGCCAAGACAGTTCCTCAAAGACCGGCAATGCCGGGTGCTCCTCCAAAACAAAAGTAGTAGTTCATCCTGAACGATCGCCGATGGTCAGCACAAGTTCAACGCTGATGAGCATTCAGAAGACGACCCCCGCCGGGTCTGAAGATGCTTCTCAAAAGACAATATGTGTTACCAATAGTGACAAAAGAGTATCGTCGATAAAAGGGAAGGCCGCCTCAGCTGCTAACAAGGACAGTAGTTCAGAGTCGTCATCGACCCAGAAGATCACGAAAGCAAAAAAATAAACACATTCCCAGTCAAATGGGTTGATAAATATTCAATTGATGTTCAGTTTGACCTGTGGCAGAGTTGAGATTATTTTTTACTCACCTTCGTGAGTCAAAATTAAGGGATATTAGTTAACACTCATTGCATTATTGAGAAGTCAGAAGTCAATTAAAAATATTGTCATGCAGAATCACAATGATGCTGGTGGATGATAATTTAATGTTTATATCTGGGAAACCGTCCATTTTTCTAAAAATATTATATTGGTAACCACTTTTTACAAAATAAGAAAAAATGGTCCGACATTGTGACTAAAGCTCAATTCCGATTAACTGACGAACTTCTCATTTCAGTTCCCCTCCCCTCTGAAAGGAACGTTGAAGACTTCTAGATTTGTCAAATATTTATTCCAAATTTTTGTTACCATCAACCTTACTGGGCAATTTTTTGTATTCTCATTTTAGTTTATTATTCAATAATAAACCATTGTAATCACCCAAGAAAAAACATTTTATAACCCCCCTCAAAATTTAATGCTTTACGTTTCAAGGCACGTAGAATCCGAATATCCAATAAAAACGCTGCAAATGATTGTACAGTGGTTTATTATTCCTTAGCTTCAATATTGATTTAGGAAGACTATCCATTTGTGATAGAAATTATTCCGAACATTCGTGACGTTCCCACCGAAAAACAGATTGGTAACTATAAGGGAAAACTCCGAAGCGACTATTGTAATTTTAATCTATTTTATTTTTCTTAATTTCCCAATTAAAAACTAAATTTTTTTGCCAAAAGGTACAGCTGGAGAGGGTGTTTGACGACCATTCCAATGAGTATAGAACGATTTTTATAACTCCAAGAACTCTCGAGTTATACCCTCATGTCATATTTCTGAAAATCTCCCAAATTCGACTCAAAAGCTGCGATAACTCGAGAACCAATGAAGCTATCGACCCCGCGATGGTCTCATTCGATTCAGCGTCCAAAAATCTATAGTAATTGATACCATTTGGTAGCCAGCTACCAATGGTGCTACAAAGCCCTGATGATGCCCGAAGGGGCGAAAGTGCTCGGCGGGCAATAAAGAAAAAGGAGAATGAGTTGCCCAGTTTTTTCCCCCGCAAACTTCAAAACCAAGAATTTTTTTTCTTGTGCGATTACAATGGTTTATTATTGAATAATAAACCAAAATTCTGTCTGTCCGCCGTACGCCTTCAACACTTTTCCGGCCAGACCATAATAGCTAAATTCTTGAAATTCTCACCAAAAATCAATCTTGGTCCTACGACGGCCCAATTCTTGAACCAACTTGCTAGCTCAATTTTAAGGGTATTTTTGGGGGGTTTTGAGGGGGAGAAAATTCATATCTTCCAAGGTTTTACAGAAAAATGTGTACGTGGTATCAAATTATATAGATTTTGGGACGCTGAATCGAATGAGACCATCGCTTTATTGGTTCTCGAGTTATCGCAGCTTTTGTGTCGAATTTGGGAGATTTTCAGAAATTTGACATGAGGGTATAACTCGGGAGTTCTTGGAGCTATAAAAATCGTTCTATACTATAGAAATTAAGAAAAATAAAACGCTGCAAATGATTCTACAGTGGTTTATTATTATCTCGCTTCAATATTGACTTAAGAAGACTATACATTTGTCATTTTAAATATTCCGAACATATGTGAACGTTCCCACCGAAAAACAGATGGTAACTATAGGGGAAAACTCTGTAGCAACTATTGTAATTTTAATAATTTTTATTTTTCTTAATTTCCTTTATTTTTCTCAATTGGAATGGTCGTCAAACACTCTTTCCAGCTGTACCGTTTGGCAAAAAATTTAGTTTTTAATTTGGAAATTAAGAAAAATAAAATAGATTGAAATTACAATAGTTGCTAGGGAATTTTCCCCGATGTTACCAATCTGTTTTTCGGTTGAAATGTTCACACATGTTCTGAATAATGACTATCACAAATGGATAATATTCTTAAATCATTATTGAAACGAAGGAATAGTCGTTTCTCGAATAATAAACCACTGTACAATCATTTGCAGCGTTTTATAGTAGGGAATTATAATAGTATTTTTATATTCCCATCTTTTTTTCAGATGGACTTGACAAGTTTTATCCAGAAAAACCAATGCGAAGCTCTAAATGAGTCTGACGACCACCCGATGGCTCATTGTTTGAACAAAGATGGCGGCTACTTAGAGTCCGACTGTGATGAACAGGTTAGCTGTTTGTTCTACTTCCATGTTAACGTAGTAAATGGAAGTATTGAGATCGTATGAAAAGTCGAATTTGGAACCAAGGTTCTGTTGGAAGAAATTTTCTTAGTACTATACTCAAAATCACTTTCTGAAGAAGTGTCTTTGTCTCTGTGTGTCCGCCTGACTGTCTCTCTGTGATCACAAACTGACATAAATTGCCTGAAAAATGGATGAAACTATATGAAACTTCGAGGGATTGTTTTCCCAGTAATTGTGCAAAAATTAGCTGTTTCCGGATTTTGGATTACACACAGTACTTCCGAGATATATGCGTTCAAAGTTTTTTCTGTTTCGATTTTTACAGGCTATAAGAGTCAATATTTTTCTACGTTTGAGGGCTTAAAATGTTGGTTATGGCAAGCAGAAACCACCAGATGATGGAATATAAATGAACTCTTTTCCCTTTATCCCTCATTGAGGTAAAACACCCCAATTCATATGTACCACTGCACATAAGAGATTGTGCTAAATGTAGGGACATTGCTGGGAAAGTTCCCTTTTACCCTTGTGCACCTGTTTCCCATCCTGTCTAGGCCCGAGGCTAACCTTGGCCGGCTTACTTCCCTGTACCGACTGTGACCGTGCGAACGTATTATTCCCAGCTCAGTTAATTTTCTTTCGATATTTTATTATTTAACTCAAGTGCCATATTTTCTTTTCCAATTTTCCCATGACCGGATTTTGTGTATAGTGGGTCACATACAGTGCATCCACGTTATGAGCCTATTTCACTAGTGTTTGTTTTGTATTTTGATTTTTACAGGCCGCAAAACTCAATAAATTTGAACGCTCAAGGTATTAAAATGTAGGAGTCTGCGATTGAATGATGCCTGATTTTTATCAAGTTGGTCACGTACAGTACTTCCGCGTTATTTGCATATTGGCTACATTTTGATTTTTATAGATCGCAAAAATGAATATTTTTGAACGCTGGGGGACTTAACATATTTCTATATGACAGCTTAATATGGCTTGATTTTTATTATTGAGGTCACATGCAGTACTTCCCCGTAAAACGCATTTTCCGTTATTTTATTCGAGTGTATTGTACTTTTCAGGCCTATTTGCTTTAAATATGACCAACTTTGACCTTGTTCACTAAACTTGTTTTGTATGGTTTGGGTAACACCCAGTACTACCGCTTTATGCCATCTTTTAGCTTTTGAGATTAATTATAAACCGCAAGAGTGATTATACCATAGACTTTAAATGTTTACTTCCATGTTTACGTGGTAAATGGAAGTATTGAGATCGTCTGAAAAGTCAACTTTGGAACCAAGGTCCTGTTGAAAATTTTTTTCATAGAACTTTAGGTACTTAAAATCACTTTCTGAACATGTGTCTGTGTGTCCATCTGTCTGTGATCACGAACTGACATAATTGGCCATATCTTCCTGAAAAATGAATGAAATTCAACGACATTTTCAGGAAATGTTTTCCTAGTGAATGAGCAAAATTAGGTTTTTTTCAAAATTCGAAAAACACACTGTGCATTTGAGATATAAGGGTTTGAAGTTTTTTCTGATTTTTACAGGCTATAAGAGTCAATATTTTTCTAAGATAGAGGGCTTGAAATGTCGGTTATGGCAAGCAGAAAACACCAGATTTTTTGTCTATTAGATCACATACAGTGCCTCCACGTTATGAGCCTTTTTCACGATTTTTCTAGCGCATGTTTGGTATTTTGATTTTTACAGGCCGCAAAACTCCATGTATTTGAGCATTCGGGGTCTTAAAATGTTAGGGTCGGAGATTGAATGGTGCCGAATTTTTATCAAGTTGGTCACTTACGGTACTTCCGCGTTATTTGCATATTGGCTACATTTTGATTTTTAAGACCGCAAAAAAACTTAAAAAAATAAATAAATAAAACCGAATTCAAAAACTTTGTCTATAAAATACACTCTGAAAAGGAAAAAATAACAAAAATGTCCCAACTTCGCAGCAACTCATTCGCCAACTACACATTTTAAGGACTACTTTACTACTCGTATTGACCTGACCACTTCCTAATTGATTGGATCACCTTCCCTAATAATATAAAAACGACTATTTCTAATTTCCCAAATGATTAAAAGATTTTCCTTTCACCTCTGAATTGCCTCCAGATTTATCATCTTTTGGAGTCGGCGCCTCTCTTATATTGTATTGGAGAAGCCTATAGATTCCGAATTAGTAAGAATATAAATATCGTAAGTTTTCACTATTCTTGAACAGAGCACATCAGCATTTATGAGAACTGATTATTAATAATATCGATTTGAAGGTGACTATTCACGCCTTTTCCTAAAAACCATTTCAGATTTCTATAAGAATCTTCACGTCCAGACCCAGACTTATTACCTGGCACCTACTAATTTATCGTAAATTCATATTTATTTGTAACCATCGGTTATTTTGCCAGAGAGGCGCCGACTCCAAAAGATGTTAAATATGGAGGCAATTCAGAGGTGAAAGGAAAATCTTTTAATCATTTGGGAAATGAGAAATAGTAGTTTTTATATTATTGGGTGATTCTCCGAAAGTAAGGATATCTCAGTCCAGTCAGGATTTTGACTCTCCCCTTTGGGTTTTTGAATTTTTTTTTCATGAATATTGTTGGTAGGGATGAAAGAAAGGTATTCTTTCATTTACCATCATTCAAAAGCTGCATTTGGTATTTTTAAATTCGTTGTAAATCTGACAATTCTCAGTCCTTCACATGTCCCACTTTGTAGGATTTTGATTTCAAAAATCCAAAACTCGTTCCATTATGCTCCCTAAAAATTGGGAAAAAGCACTTTTTGATCCAAAAAGCTTTTGGGTATCAAATATCGTAGGAATATACGTCTGAAGTTCATTATACCAGACCTACGTTATATCAATGTAAGTCCCGTGGGTACTCTCTCAGTCCTTCACAAAATTTCAAAAGATGGCACCATGCCTGAGTACTTGCCTTTTGCCCGAAGCTGTAATGTTGGCTACATTGCTTCTTCCCACCAGAACTGCGTGATAATTGGAAATTGAAGCTAGCTCTATCCAGTCAGAGTAATGAGTGTTTTGAAAACGTGCAGTTAGTATTGGGCGTAATGCTACCTCAGTCCTTCAACAGAATTTTTTGTTGCCGTTAATTCCAGTCTGAATTTCCACTTATACCAAAATTGATTTGCTTTGATGAGCTTAACAGATGGACAGTTTGATTTTCTATCTCAGACCAAATGTAGTTGAGTTATTGGTATTTTACTCGAATATTCTCAGTCCCCCAATTCTCAGTCCATCAAAATTCTCAGTCGGGGGAGTTGAAGGACTGAGAATGCGTTTAATGTATTGGAATTTTTGTACATAAGTACATATAATGTACAATAATAAACATATACATAAACCATGTACAATAAAGTACATAAGTTTTGTTCATTCTTTGAACATTTTTTTTATTACTGTACACAGATAATAAGGTGTTTCAGGTAGATACTTGAACTCATCTACTGAAACAATTTATTTTTTGCCAAAAGCAGACTACAGCCTCATAAAACTTTATGGAAACTAGGTTCATTATTAGAAACGTTGTATAGCCTAAAATGTTGACCTTCATTGCTGCAGAAAGTATGCCTCCCAAGACAAGAAACGCTTGTGCAAACGCACCATTTTCTGAAACACGCTGGAAAATTTATGAATTTTCTCTTCTCAAAACCCCCCAAAAATACCCTTAAAATTGAGGTAGAATTTGGTTGAAGAATTGAGCCGTTGTCAGGCCAAAATTGATTTTTGGTAAAAGTATCAGAAATTTAGCTTTTATAGTTTCGTCGGAAAAGTGATGACGGAAATTTTTTTATTCGAAGATGGCATTCTACATGCCTTGAAAAGCACAACTTTAATTTTTGAGGGGGAAGAAATGTTTTTTCTTCGGCGATTACATTAGTTTATTATGAATAATAAACCACATTGAAGATGGATCCGAAAAAGTGGGATCAGTCCATCGCACTAATTCTCAGTCCTTCAACACGTCTCAGTCCATCAACTACAAAATTTAACAAAATTCGATTTTTCTGGAAAACTATGAAAATTTTCCGTAGGTTCTCTGCGTGCTTTTCATGTTATAAGCAATAATTTCACGGACCCATCGTCAAAATAAAGAAAAGAGCGTTTTTTTTCTTCAGGAAATTGGAATATCCTTATTTTCGGAGAATCACCCTATTAGGGAAGGTGATCCAATCAATCAGGAAGCGGTCAGGTCAATACGAGTAGTAAAGTAGTCCTTAAAATGTGTAGATGGCGAATGAGTTGCTGCGAAGTTGGGACATTTTTGTTATTTTTTCCTTTTCAGAGTGTATTTTATAGAAAAAGTTTTTGTAGTCGGTTTTATTTTTTTTTCTCTTTTTAGTGACTTACAATTATGGACAGCTCTCTTTACAGAATTTTCCCAAGCTTTCATTATTGAGTTCTTGTCACTTACTACTAACCGTCCAAACTCAATTCATAAGTCAGTTGAACGTTGAAGTTCTAAAGCAGGGGTGCTCAAACTTGAACTGTTGGCGATCTACATCAATAGTGTTAGACTTCGATCGATCGACTCTGAGAGGCCCAAAATTCGTACATTTAACCCCCTCCGACCCCCGTACCTAGGAGTCAGGACTTTTGGTATGTAAACAACCTAAGCCCCCTAAACAAGTTTCTGAAGGAATCGCTTAGTTACTCGTACCTGCTCACGCACTCTACACCTCATTCCTTGACTGGACTAGAAACATCGGCAGGAATCAAGGACGCGGCTTTTCTTTGACAAGTACCGCACGTTCCTCTGATAAAGCCGCCTTTTGCCTAGCAAAAGGTTATTACGATCAAAGAAAGTGATGAAGGTGTTATTCTGGTCTAATTGCGGATCGAATAAATGTTAGTAGTTTATTCATTTATTTTGTTCTAGTGATCTATCTATTTAAACAAATTCTGTGAATAGTTCAATATTTTTTTCTCGAGATCGACTCAAAAAGCTCTCGCGATCGACCGTTTGAGCACCCCTGTTCTAAAGTATAATGATTACCTAACTATTTTCAATGTTATTATGTTAATTGAGAGTGAGTTTCAACGTTTGGAATAATCCATCCACTGATTTGGGTCTCTTGGTCAACATACCGGATACTTTGATCCCATTGATACACCTACCAAGTCTACACCATTACTGGTTACTGAATTGCACCAATTCACTCGTTCTTTATTTCTCTAACGATAATAGAGTGATAATTTTCTCAAGCGTACCCGCAATCGCACTGAATGAGAGAATCCGAACAAAATTTCAGAAATTCGCCGAACGTTTGTGCATTATAATGACGTTATTAGCCTTCAAAACCATGTTATTTCTTGAAAATTTAACGCTGAATTGAAACTTTCTAACAACAATTCTGTGACTAACGTAGTTTTTTTTCTACAAGCATAAATAGTCCAAAAAACGTGATTTTGAAACAATTTTTTTAGAAATACGGCCTAAAAAGTATCTAATTTTAGTCGAATCAATACCAAATTTGGATCACGTAAACTAGACTCAACTTTGAACAATTTAAGTTTAAAAACTATGGAAAAACAGTTTTCGTTTGGAAGTTATGAGGTCTGAAACAGAGGTCCATTAAAACATCGATTGCTCCCTTATTATGCCACTTAAACTTGATTTTTTACCATCGTTGGAAAGCTCTAGCTAAGTGCTTCAAGGTGCAATAGTGATCATATTTTTTTTCTCGACGTGGTTGGGAACGGTGCTCGAAAAACCTCAAAAAAGTGAAAATCGGCATCACGTTTTTTGTTACACTTTCTTCCCTACACGCTATATTAGAATGCTGAACGAAAAATTGAAGCTAGGCCCTTGTAGGCAGATAAATTATGAACAAAATGACACCAGAAACAAAATAATCGAGCAAGTATTCTAGAAGTTATAAGCTTGCAAAGTCAAAACTTCCTTTTTTCGCGAAAATCACGTTTTCCGGCGTTTCTCCACGTCTGGAGACGTAACTACTGGATGGACTCAATTGAAAAAATTATGGGACCTACCTGGATTGTAACCCTTTCAAACAAAAAAAAAAGTAACCCGATCGGACGTACAGGAGCTAAACGCCGGTGGACAACACATACCGAAAAAAAAAGCTGAATATTGCTTGATTTTTATTATTGGGGTCACCTGCAGTACCTCCTCGTAAAACGTATTTTCAGTTATTGTAATTTTTGATCTCTTTGCTTTAAATATGACCAGCTTAGACCATGTTCACAAAACTTGTTTTGTATCGTTTCAATAACACACAGTACCTCCGCCTTATGCCATTTTTTGGCTTTAGAGATTTTCATAGTCGGCAAGAGTGAATATAAATATATGAACGCTGGGAGACATTTTCGTATATGAGAGCTGAATATTGCTTGGTTCTTATTTTTAGGGTCACATGCAGTACTTCCTCGTGAAACGCATTTTAAGTTTTTTTTTTTATTAAAGCCTTATTGTACTTTTTGGGTCTGTTTGCTCTATATATGACCAACCTTGACCACGTTCCCAAAACTTGTTTTGTATAGTTGGGATACCACTCAGTATTTCTGCGTTTGCCGTTTTTTTGCTTTAGAGATTTTTATAGACCGCAAGAGTGAATGTCCTTTAGACTTTAAATTTTTCTTTATGACAGTTCAATATTGCTTGATTTTTATTATTGTGATCACATGCAGTACTTTCTTGTAGAATTCATTTTCAGTTATTTTATGCTAGCGCTTTTGTAACTTTCAGTCTCTTTACTTTAAATATGACCAACTTCGACCATGTTTTGTGTTGTTTTGATCACATAACGTACTTCCGCCTTACACCGTTTTTTGCCGTTGAGCTTTTTACAGGCCGCAAAAATCAATATATTTGACGCTAGAGGTGTTTAATATTTGTAATGGCGAGAGAATGACGCCCGATATTCACCGCTAGGGTCACACGCCAAACGTCCGTGCTATCCAGTAGTTTTTTGGATCAGAAATATTCACATTGCCCTAAAGTAAAAACAGTTGAACGTTCAACAGGTCATGGAATGTTTTCTTTAGCGGGTGAATGACGATAGATTTTTATCGTTGAAATCACATAACGTAATTCCGCGTTATTGAGATATTGTTTGCATCTAGAATTCTTTTTGGCCACAAAAATTGTTTGACCAATCAAGATATAGTATGTATATTATAAGGTAGTATACTATAAGTACGATGAGTTTTCTTCTTGATTTGAACTAATCCAACATGCAAAAAAGTTTTGTGGAGGATGAAAGAATTTATTTTCAATCAAAACATTTTCCATAGAAAAGTGGAAATTATTTCGTCTGTTTGTTGATTTTTGTATAATTCAACAAGGTTTCAAAAGCAGAAAAAATAAGAAACCCACAATATATTGTTAAATAAGAGGAAACTATCTGAGTAGAGGTGTATTCCTTCCGAAATCCTCTCTCAGCTTTATCTGCAGCTGACCGTTTCGCGCACCTGCTCCTAGAGTGCTCTGCTCTCTTTCTGAACAAGTGTCTGTGTACATCCATTTGTTTGTCTGTGAGAGTGTCTGTCTGTCCTCGCGTCCATCTGTCTATGGTCTGAGTAACAAATATTCCCATATCTCCCAGTAAAATTCTAGAAATTAGAGTTGTTGTAAATTAACGTTGCGGCCTTTGTACGATTATTTTAATTTTATTATTGGTTATACCTGTTACCGACTCAAACATGGAAATACTGTGTGATCTATGCACACCACTGGTTTTATATGACTGCTGAATATGGCTTGATTTTTATTATCGTGGTCGCATGCAGTACTTCCTTGTAAAATGCATTTTCAGTTATTTTATTCCAGCCTTATTGTACTTTTTGGGTTTTTTTTGTTCTATATACGACCAACATTGACCTCATTCACAAAACTTGTTTTGTATAGTTTGGATAACACACAGTACTTCCGCCGTATGCCGTCTTTTTGCTTTAAAGATTTTCAAAGACCGCTCAAGTGAATATACATCAGACTTTAAATTTTTTTTCATGACAATTGAATATTTATTGATTTTTATTTTTGGGGTCAAATTTGGAGAATTTAAGTCAAGAAACTATTGAAAAACAGTTTTCGTTTGGAAGTTATGAGGTCTCAAACATAGGTCCATTAAAACATCGATTGCTACCTTATTATGCCACCTAAACTTGATTTTTTATCATCATTGGAAAGCTCTAGCTAAGTGCTTCCAAGTGCAATAATGTTCATATTTTTTTCTCAACGTGGTTGGGAACGGTGCCAAAAACCTCAAAAAAATGAAAATCGGCATCACGTTTTAAGTTACACTTTCTTCTTTACACGCCATATGAGAATGCCAAACGAAAAATTGGAGCTGGGCCCTTGTAGGCAGATAAATTATGAACAAAATGACACCAGAAACAAAACAATCGAGCAATTATTCTAGAAGTTATACGCTTGCAAAGTCAAAACTTCCTTTTTTCGCGAAAATCACGTTTTCCGGCGTCTGGGGACGTGACTACCGGATGGACTCAATTGAAAAAATTATGGGACCTACCTGGATAGTAACCTTTTCAGACAAAAAAAAAAAGTAACCTGATTGGACGTACAGGAGCTGAACGCCACCGAACAACACATACCGAAAAAAAACCGCAAGTCAACCATAGTAACCTCCTCCTCTTTTGAAGTCGGTTAAAAATTATCCCATTTTACAAAACTTGGCTTTTATTGTAAGGCTCACATACTGCGGAAGCATTGTGAACCTACGTCGTGCGTTTTTCTATTTTTGGGTCTCCTGGCTTGTTTTTCCATAACAGCTGTTGTAAATTAACATTTCGGCCTTCGTACGATTCTTTCGATTTTATAATTGGTTATTATACCTGTTACCGACTCAAACATGGGAGTACTGTGTGATCTATGCACACCACTGGTTCATTTTTTGCTCAAAGTACCGAAGAATTGTGCCTCAACTGAAATTCATTCTGTCATTTTCAGCTCATCCTTTCAATCACTTTCAACCAAGCAGTGAAGCTTCATTCGTTGAAAATCAAAGCTCCAGCTGACAAAGGGCCCAAGAAATTGAAGCTTTTCATTAACCAGCCAAACACTCTTGATTTTGATTCGGCTTCGAGCAACCAGTCTGTTCAAGATATTGAGTAAGTGTAGCTCATCAAACTTAATTTTTCAGCTATTTTTACCAACTGGATAATTGTGTGTGGCAGCACTGTGAATTTGACAATCAGTAGAGCTGAAAACGTTCGCTATTAGAGAGTTGCGCTAGCCAAATATTTTATTGAAAGAGTCTCACGATTTTTTCCTTGGTAGTTTGAATATTATTCAGTATTCTATATATATAATTCTGGGTTTAGACGAAACTATAGACTGAATGTTCTCCTAAAAGAAAACAATTTATTCATAAAAGGAACACAGAACACTATAGAACTGAATTTTGAATACAAATCTCTCTTACCTAAAAGAAGATCGGTTGTCCTGGTAACTTCCTCTCAATACCATCACAATAATGCTTCCTACCATGGAGACCAGTTTACACAGAAGTGGATTGATTCACTTATGAGTGATTGGTTTATTATTGAATAATGAACCATTGTAATCCCCCAAGAAAAAAAATTTTCTAACCCCTCTCAAAATGTGATGTTTTACGTTTCAAGGCATGTAGAATCCGAATATCCTATAAAAAACGCTGCAAATGATTGTACAGTGGTTTATTATTCCTTCGCTTCAATAATGATTTAAGAAGACTATCTACTTGTGATTTTAATTATTCCAACCATGTATGAACGTTCCAACCGAAAAACAGATTGGTAACTATAAGGGAAAACTCCGAAGCGACTATTGTAATTTAATCATTTTTATTTTTCTTAATTTCCAAATTAAAATTTGAATTTTTCGGCTAACGGTACAGCTCGAGAAAGTGTTTGACGACCATCCCAATGAGTATAGAACGATTTTTATAGCTCCAAGAACTCTCGAGTTATACCCTCGTGTCAAAATTCTGAAAATCTCCCAAATTCGACACAAAAGCTGCGATAACTCGAGAACCAATAAAGCTATCGACCCGGCGTTGGTCTCATGCGATTCAGCGTCCAAAAATCCATATAATTTGATACCACATACACATTTTTCTGAAAAACCTTGGAAAATATGAATTTTCTCCCTCATAACCCCCCAAAAATACCCTTAAAATTGAGCTAGCAAGTTGGTTCAAGAATTGGGCCGTCGTAGGACCGTTTTTGGAACTGATCGCAAGTATTTTTCCTGGGACAGCGTAACGCCGCTGGAATCTCGATTAATTTCCATCCCAAGGAAAAAATTAGGATCTTCTTCGATGGTTATGTCGAATTCTTGTTTCAGTGAAGTCAGCGCTTGAAGAATTTCTTGAAGATCCCGGCCTATAGCCAACCCATCATCAACATATATTGAGATTATCACCGAACTATTCTGATTTTTGAACATGCAACGCTCAGATTTCACTCCATCAAATCCTTTTAGTTTTAGTGCTTTTGAAAATGTTTCATTCCAAATCATTGGGCTGCATTTAAGACCATAAAGGGCTTTTTCCAGCTTGCACAGTTTCCCAGGCGACTCAAAACCTTCCGGCATTCTCATGATTACGTTTTCTTTGAGTTTGCCATGTAAAAATGCAGTTTTTACATCGAACTTGTACACATGAAAATTTTTCAAAGCTGCCAGTGCAAACATGATTCGAAGCGAGTTCGCACTTACCACTGGGCTGAATATTTCTTCTAACTCGTAGCTGCTATCCTGTTCACATCCTCGTATCACAAGTCTCGCCTTATGCTTGCCATTATCTTTAACGTGAAACACCCATCTTGAGGACAAAATTTCTTGATTATTGACAGAATCTTCATGGATCAATTTCCATGTTTGATTTTTCTTGTGAGATAGCATTTCTTCTTTTATGGCGTCTGCCCGCTTGTCTTTATCCGGTCCAGTCACAGCTTGTTTGTACGACAGCATAACAAAATCTTGGTACCTACTTCTCAGGTAAATTTCTTTCTCTTCGTGGTTTCTACAGTGCTGCGGGTTCGACAGTCTGTGGATGATTTTCGGGGATGTCGTCTGAATCGCTTTCTGATGATGAATATTTTTCTGTTTTCTCCTCGAAGTCCCAAATGTTGACTCCACAGGCAGAACTATAAGGAAGTTTTTCAATATTCTCGATTTCTTAGAAAACCACATCCCTTGCAACAATAATTTTTCTTGCTGCTGAATCCCACAGTCGATACCCTACCGCAGTATATCCAACCAGTTGTAACTTTTTGCACCGCGGTTCCAGTTTCTTTAAATGTCCCAATTTTTTAGCGTAAGAGGCGCATCCAAATACATGTATATTGGAAACATTAGGACGATTTTCGTACCTTTTTTCAGCTGGAGTGACGTCAAGGATTTATGAAGGGGTTCGGTTCATCAGATAAGCAGCCGTTTGAGCCGCTTCTCCCCACATTTCGTCATACATTTGCGATTCGAGTAAAAGAGCTCTTACTCTGCTCATAATTGTTCTTCCTAGGCGTTCAATCCGTCCATTTAGTTGAGGTGTATAATTATGTAATTCCTTGGTCTTGCTGGATGCCACGACTTTTGCACCAATGATTCATTTCTTCGCTAGAAAATTCTCCACCTTTATTACTTCTTATTTTGGAGACAACTTGACCATGTTGAGCTTCTGCTGCGACGATGAAATTTTTTATGAATTCAAACGATTCATTCTTTTGCCTCAAAAGGAACACACTTGTAAAATGAGTTGCGTCGTCAAGAATGGAGAGTAGATATATTTTTTTTATCCCAAGTTTCAGTCTCAGTGGGTCCAATAATGTCAGTGTGAAGGATCTGAAGAGGTCTATTGGCCCTCTCTCGACGTTTTTTGAAAGGAAAACGAGTTTGTTTCGCCTTAACACGAATTTCACACACTGACGGAATTTCTTCGAGGTCTTTTTCTTGAAGCGTAATCCCGTCGACCAGATGAATCATTCTCTTCATAGAATCAATGCTCGGGTGTCCCATATTTTTATGAAGCTCTATTGCAGTTTCTTTCTTTGTTAGAAATGCGACATTATTTGTAGGTCTCACTGGAGTCACGTCAACTGAATACAGGCCATTTGCTTGCTTTTTTCCTTTAAGCACAATTTCTTCATTCTTCAAAATGTTCACCTCGTCTTTAGTGAAAACGACCGTTCCATTATTTTCAGTAATCGAATTCACTGAAATCAGGTTTGAAGTTAGCTACGGAATATACAGAGAATTTTTTGACGTAAATTTATCCGTTTCTAGTATTCCTTTACCTTGCGACACGATGGTTTCTTGATGTTTCGCTGTATCAATTTCTTCTTCTGTCTCAACAAATGACGTAAAAAACTTTTTTTCTTTGTACATGTGCTGTGTGCATCCAGAATCTACTATGAATTGTTCATCGGTCCCTTTCTTATCATACGAGAGGAAAACAGCTTTGTTCGGCGTTTTTTGCGAGTTGTTGCGGAAATAACAATTCTCTTCAGAATGATTGTTACGTTTACAAATCGTGCAAACCATCGACGTATTTGGAGGACGATATCGATTTTTATTAGGACAAAAACGAGCAATGTGCAGGCCTTTACAGATAAAACATTGCTTCGAACTGTTTCCGACTTTAGGAACGAATTTTCTTGACGATTTATCGGCTTTGAACGCGACAGGAACATTTCCGATTGCGTTTGCCGCGCTTTTTCTTTGATAAGTCGAACGGTAAGATTTTCCATCGTTTTATCACTTGACGGTGAGGAGTCCCAAGCAGTTGGAAAATGTCTCAAATACTCAGGTAAAGCAACCAACAAGCGATTTTTATAACCATTTCGTCGGTTATCTCTTGTCCCAATGATTTTAGCTTGTGTACAATGTTTTCCATTTCCGAAATAAACGAAGTCACGTCTTGGCATTTTTTGTGTTTGAACAGGAAAAACTCATTGAACAAATCCGACATCTTTTGTTCATTTTGACCTTCAAACAATGAGCATAATTTCGAAAACATTTGACACGCTGTCTGACAATTCAAAATCAAAGTTATCAACTTTCTATCAATCGTAGTTACGATCGTGCGTTGAGCATCGGCGTCTTTCTTTAGCCATACCTCCTTTTCTTTGCTGTCGGTGGGTTCGAGCTCCGATCCAATTAACAATATTCTACGATTTCTTAGATTTGAAAATAATCGTCGTCTGAAATTTCCAAATTTGAAACGAAGTTGCGTCGACCAACTTCTCAATTCGTTGTGCATCACTTCCGCTTGTGTTGCTGGCCATTTTGAAAAACACTGCGACTTTACACAACGCGATTTCAACTGCGACTACCGGCCACGAATTGAAACGTAGTAATTTATTTACGATCTCTGAACTTTTCACTTTCCTGGGCCCATAACCTGAAGAATTATGGGTATTTTAACAAACAAAATATTTGGGGGTGGTGAGGTGGAGAAAAACCAGGCGACTCGTTCTCCAATTCTTTATTAGCTGGCCGAGCACTTTCGCCCATTCGGGCATCCTCAGGGCGACCTAATTATCTATCATTTAATATTCATTATAATGGAGGCACAGAACAATCATGAAATTTTTTTTAAAGAATTCTCAAGCTACTTACGTGGAGCCATAGGGTCCACAGCCAAGTCGGCTCAGTCACTAGGTTATTTATATTACCACCTCCCCCGGACATCAAGAAATGCGACGAGAAGGAAAAGAAACAAAATATTGTTAAAATACAATTTTATCAGCAGACACAAAACAATCGAGAAGCACGAACCGACGTTACCGGCAAAAGTGAGAGGCGATTAGAGAGGGGAAAAACAGACTCGGCGGTCTAGCCTAAATACAATATTGCACAAAAATTCTGAAAATTACCTTTCTCCAACAGTAATAAACCACTGTACAATCATTTGCAGCGTTTTTCAAGAATCTTTCAAGTTCTTTGCCAAAATATCAACAAGGTTCAAATGATTTGTTATGGTTAATTTATACCACTTCCTTCAATCTCAGTGGTTTGACACGCTATATCTCCACGTTTTTCAGATTGAAAGTGGCTGATCTGGAAGGTGTGTTGGTGCCACTCCGTTTTGTCAAATTCCAAATCGTCCAGAACATCCAGATCTTTGTCGAATCAAACCAAGGCGGTGCGGAAACTACTCAAATTGACCATTTGCAACTTATTGGGTCGCCTGTAGTCACTACGAATATGGGCGATTTTAAACGTGTCCAGGGTAAAGCAGGCGAAGCTCATTGATCAGAGTCAACATTTAACACTTGTTTATTTTGTACATATTTTTTACAAAATTCTCTGTAACGTTGAATAAATTACTAGAATCTTCTCAAATACAATATCTTCAGGTAATACTGGCCATTCGGTTTTAACATTTCCTGCTGTTCAAAGCTGGTGTTGACTGAAAGTTGTGGTGAAAGCTTAGTTTTAGCCAGGATCTTACGATATCGTGTCGACTGAAAGCTTCCAACGAGAATTATCTTAAATAATTTTGTTACCGGGCGTTGTGGCTTTAACCCTTAATGTCCTGAGGTATCTTTTGGGAACCTTGACTTTTTCAACCTCCGAAATCGTCGGAATCGATTTTTTTACATCGTCATTGTTATTTCTTGATACATTGATACCTTTAGAAGCGAAAAAGGAGAAGAAGAAAGTGAAAAGAAGTTTTGATGTAGTCAAACAAAGTGTTTATTCAGTCGCTACGTAAGATGCCTGGAGTCGTAATACCGGTAAGTTCGTTGAAGATTTTCAATATATTTTTAAAATTCTGAAGCTTTTATTCTTTTAAAATATCATCAAATAATTACCTTAGAACGAGTTCTATTTGTAATCTTGATGGTTTTTTGAATACGTTATTGAAGGAAGCTGATTTTATTACGGTATCTTCTAAGATAGGTACTCTAGGACCAAGGGGGTCCATGGAGATGGCCTCTTCTCTTCCTGAAAGATACTTCAGGTTGAGGGGGGTCCTATCACTCTCTGTATTTTTCTCAATCCCACTGCTTATTTTTAATTTATTTCTCGGTCTAAGGACTATTATTTTTGTTTTTATTTATCTAAGGCCGGAAGGAACCTATTCTAAGCCGAGGTAGATACTTGGTATCCCTCGTTCCTAAAACGGGAATTCCGATGGGGAAGGAAACAACGAAGACGTGGACGAAAAAGAATTGGATCGAAGAGTATCTATTTTTTCTTTTTTTATGGAACGAGGAATGTCTTACTTAGGAAGACAACGACCGCTATTCGAAATTCTAAAACGATATCATCGTTGGAGAACTCGTTCATGACGTCAAGTCAGTCCAATCAGCCTCTCCTACTCCCGAGCCAAGTACCTCCGGCGACGACGGTTTTGTTCGTCCACAATTGGACTTTTCGCCAATAACGACGTCAGACCAAGTAGAGAAGAAAAATCAATAAATCGTCCCATCACACCGCCTCTACCTCTTGACCTTCCTACAACAGCTACAAAAAAAAAAAAACTGTCTTTCCACTGTACGAGTTCTAGTCGCTCATCAAATGTTCATAAATGACTCACCATTAATCGATGTCAGTGCCTAATCTATCACTAACCACTGTTTAGAAAATTGAGTGTATTGATTCCTCTGGATTAAATACACTTACTCTTACTTGAGAATACGAAAGTTCAAATAAAATCGCCAGTGGTAACCACTGAGTGGTTAGATAGAACTTTAGAAGACGCACGAGCAGCAAGTCGAAGCAACGCCAGTAGCCAGCAAGCGTGTTGAAGTTCTACTCGAGCTCTCGTCACCAAGCATAATATGTTCTCGAGAAACAATATGATCGACGTTTAATTATTTATTATGCCAGAAAATGAAAAACTACCGTCTCTAATTCTGTTTACTCAAGCCAAGAAAAAATAATACTTTTGTCATAATATGTTGTAAGATCGATTGCTTGGAACATCGAGGTAGCTAATAATCGATTGGCCGGATATGATAAGAGGATTGGCCGCCGGCATTATCTGATCACGTCGTTCACGAGTCGGTCAGAATAAAGTAGAGGTGGGCGTTTCTGCTACTTTGGGAAAACGTTGATCAACGTTCGTTGACGAGCGATAACTGATTAACTGTTAATTTTAACTGCTATTGAAATAGCGGATAGCAGATTCACTAGGCCGCCATTACGAGTTAGGTTAGGAACGAACAACAGAATAAGATACGGAAGGATGAGAAGAGGAAACAACAGATTGACAATGTGCGATAGCAGTTAGCCGGTAGGGATGGGCATCGGACATCAACTAATCGATTAGTGTCTAATCGATTATATTTTTTCTTAGTAATCGATTATATTGTTTTCTTAGTAATCGATTAATCGGCCACTTGCTTGGAAGCAGCAAAAAATTTAACTTTACTTATGGTAAAACCATCATTATCTTATCAATTACTTACCAACCTTTTCTAACTAATCAATACCCCATGGTTTGACAATTTTAAGAAGGAAAAATGAGTAGACTTAGGTAATATGAGAAACAACAAATTCCAAACAAGTGAGAAAATTATTTTTAATTTACAAGAACAATCGTAATTCTAAAGAAAAAAAATTCTATCCTTCGTGTAATTCTTTAGGATGGAAAAATAACTATATCAGAACTAAAATAGTTCTTCTATTTGTCTTTCTTAAATTTTATAAATAAGACATAACTGAATCTGACGTTTAGGTAATATAGGTACGTAATTATTTATTAATCCAATATTTCTCGTCGGCGTCCTTGAGAAATAGGAGCTTATTTGCGAGGTCAGGAGCCAGCCGGCTCCTCTGCTCCCTCAAAATTTGGCCAGCTTGTGAAAAAAGCCTTTCTGACGGAACAGAAGTCGCGACAGCTGGCACGTACTTAAAAGCAATGATCTCCACTTTCTTGCCCTCAACAGACGATGCAGACATCAGTACCTACAGTGTGATATACTTGCTACCTACCTACGTCATAATCGATTACAGTCTAGGATTTCGTTTTTTCTACTTTCGAATTTTTAGTCTATCCACTATGAAAAAAAAAGAAATTAAATTAGAAAATTTTCGGTGGCGAAGAGTTTATTAATCGGTAACAATTAATCGATTACCCGATTAATCGAGCCATACAAACATCGATTAAAAATTATTCGATTTTTCACCTTAATAATCGATTAATTCGATTAATCGATTAATCGATGCCCATCCCTAGATATGATACCTACGTATGGCGAACT
>JASJUZ010000437.1:0-18872 GCA_037159825.1 Tupiocoris notatus | reverse complement strand
TGTTTTCACAGGAACAGCAACTTGAGAAATACCTTTATCACCGTTGACAATTCGCAAAAACCATCCGACTAAGGGTGCGAAAGAAATAGGAAGGTTTTTCGTGTCTTCCTCTTGGATTGAGTAGTGGTTTTCTTTTTTCAGCTCTTATCTTCGAGCGTGACCGGACGCTGTGCTCAAACCGTGACATCCTGGATTTGGGGAGTTCCCAACCCTCAAAGGAAGAAAACCCGCAAGCTCCGAAAAGGGCGGCGATACTGCCGATTCGCAGAGATCTACCAAGGTCGAAGAGAAGTAGAACGGTTCTGAACAGCGGAAGTAAAATGATTGAAATTCTACATTTTTGATAAAATTATTTACTTTAACAAGGCGAATCCGACGAAAATGAACTAGAAAATAGACCAGAAAAAAATTGTGCTACGCTGAATTTACTTAAAATTTTCACGTTCATTTTGAGCCTAAATTCTAACCGGATACTCGTAAGTTCAAAATGTCTTATTGTACATAACTTGGATAATACGATTCAATTTATTTGAGAACATGAAAAGATACAACGTATAAAATATTTAGTAATAGATCATAATATGATCTATAATCATATTTATTATGATTATATACCTAATGATACTATAAGCGGGTTTCTTGACCTTGGCGAGAGTTCTGTGAATTGTTTTCTCTTTAGAAAACAATAAATCGCGGGAGACATTTTTATTTTCGTACTATGGTTACGTTTATTACGAATAATTGTCGAGCCAATCCATGCAGAAACATATAGGTAGTTACTTATCATACCTTATCGTCATAACTTATCATTGTTATTTTTATCGGTATGTAATTCAACTAGGAGCAGAGTGCCCCTAGCGGCTCCGCAGTCCACCCCTTGTCCACCGGCGAGGCCCGTCGGAGGGGCTGCGTCCCTTACTATTAGTGCTTACTCCTGCTGTGCTTTACTATTAGTTAGGGTGTTATCCTTTTCACTACTGTATAGCGGTTAATTTCTGTATGGAGAGGTGTAATTTATAGTTATTATAGTAGTTACTATAATTTGGCATGTAGGTGGGGGTGTTTTCATGATTTGGTATCATAAAATATTCGGGTTTTCAACTTTTAAGCCGAGATAGGCAGCCCAGCTTTTAGGTTTTCCAAGATTTGTAACTTGCACAGTGGATAACTTGAACAAAAAGTCGTCAATTCGCATGTTTGAATATACAAGATGGGTAATTTAACTGTCCACATTTTCCCCATGTAATGCACCTATCCATTTTTCAACCGTTTTTGCGTTATTCAACAATATTAGTAGACTATACACGAAAACATGACATTTTTCAACTTTGAACGTTCTTTTCATCTATTTAGTGCCAAAGAAACAGAGAACGAAGCATATATTATTGATATACACATCATCAACTATCATTATGCTGAATTTGAGCGAAATCCTTTTCAAAAAATTTTTCGCAAAAAATCCTGCGATTTGTTTTAACCGATCAGTTAACGATTTTTTACTCGTCTTTCAATACAGATAAAAATCTGAAATTTTCAGGAAAGTTGTGTCTTACCAAGATATATTTCTGTTATTTTTTTCAATCCTCGGAAAAATCAGCAAGTGGTCCAAAAAAATCGACTTTTGAAAGCTCGAAAGTTGGACTTTAATCGTGATTTTCGGGGTCAAAATTTATGTTAATCAATTGTTTTATTATGCAGGAGTCTTCATTCAAACGCCTTACACACGTACAGAGCAAAAAATTTCGTTTGAAAAATTTACACAGAGCCACAGAAATTATTTTCCGTAAATCGAGTTTTTCGCCGGCCGTTATTGGCATCGGTAAGGTTGAAAAATTAAACTTCTGTTTTTATGTGTTTTCGAAAGCTATTATTCAAGGAAATTAACCGCTAAAACCGAATTAGACGTCAAAACAACGGGAATTCAACGACAACGATCAGTTTTTCTCAGTATTAGTACTTACACGTTTTGATGTTTTCCACTTCGAAAGTTCGATGTGAATACTTACAGTACTGTTCAATTTTGATTGATTTATGTTTCTTAGAGGAAATTAGACGTCGACTTCGAATTTCAAGTGAATAGTACGAAATTCAAACAATGTATCAATTTTATTCAATTTCTAATTTTTCTTTTAACCTAAAATAAAAAATAGATTAAATTTTTTCACGCATACACAGAACCTATTTTTTCCAAAGTCCGCGGATGTGACGAAAAAAATTCCTAAGTTAAAACTCCAAGAGTATAAAAGAAGTCGAAAAAATTGAATAAACTTGATAAATTGTTTGAATTTGGTACTATTCCCTTGAATTTGAAGTCGACGTCTAATTTCCTCCAAGAAACATTAATTAATCAAAATTGAACAGTACTGTAAGTATTAACATCGAATTTTCGAAGTGGAAAACATAAAAACGTGTAGTACTAATACTGGGGAAAACTGATCGTTGTCGTTAAATTTCCGTTGTTTTGACGTCTAATTCGGTTTTAGCGGTTAATTTCCTTGAATAATAGCTTTCGAAAACACATAAAAACAGAAGTTTAATTTTTCAACCTTACCGATGCCAATAACGGCCGGCGAAAAACTCGATTTACGGAAAATAATTTCTGTGGCTCTGTGTAAATTTTTTAAACGAAATTTTTTGCTCTGTACGTGTGTAAGGCGTTTGAATGAAGACTCCTGCATAATAAAACAATTGATTAACATAAATTTTGACCCCGAAAATCACGATTAAAGTCCAACTTTCGAGCTTTCAAAAGTCGATTTTTTTGGACCACTTGCTGATTTTTCCGAGGATTGAAAAAAATAACAGAAATATATCTTGGTAAGACACAACTTTCCTGAAAATTTCAGATTTTTATCTGTATTGAAAGACGAGTAAAAAATCGTTAACTGATCGGTTAAAACAAATCGCAGGGGTACCCCTTTGGATTTTTTGCGAAAAATTTTTTGAAATGGATTTCGCTCAAATTCAGCATAATGATAGTTGATGATGTTTATATCAATAATATATGCTTCGTTCTCTGTTTCTTTGGCACTAAATAGATGAAAAGAACGTTTAAAGTTGAAAAATGTCATGTTTTCGTGTATAGTCTACTAATATTGTTGAATAACGCAAAAACGGTTGAAAAATGGATAGGTGCATTACATGGGGAAAATGTGGACAGTTAAATTACCCATCTTGTATATTCAAACATTCGATCCGGTTCGACTTTGACCAATTGAAAAGCTATTGGCGAGTGAAAAAAAAGCTTTCCCAGAATTTCACACGTCATGCATGGAATTTCGTATGGGTACATCCCAAGCATATTGACGAACAAAGTTAAACATTCGGCTTTCTTGTAATAATTTACCGAGGCGGCAAAACTGTGCGATGAATCAAGGAATCGAGGGATGAATTTCTTCAAAAGCTTTCTCATCCCGGCGATATTTTGAGAATCGAGATAAATGCGAATCGAGCCCGGCTCAACTTGAACACTAGCCATTTCATAAACAAAGATGAAAAAACTTTTCAACAACCACTCAGTCCGAAGAACAGAACCTTTCGAATCTCCGATACCTTCACACCCCCGTAAAATGCATAGTCCTCCTTCAAATAATAATTCGCTGCACTCAGCAAATCCCATCGGAATCCGATAAAACTTTCTCGCAGATGGAAAAGGGAGATTTCGCGCGGACTTCTCTGCATTAAAGTGAAAAACAGATAAACGCTTAGCGACCTTGGTGGCTGTGAAAGATGAAAAAAATGTGCGGAATTGGCAAGCTTCGCCGCAGACCCGCAAATATATACTGAAGGTGAAGAAAAGAGGAACTCAGACGATAGGATGGCCGTCTTCTTCGGCACCATTAAATTTGCATCGCCCAGATTCCTGATAATATAGCTCGAGGACTCCATTATGGTGATGTTCCCAGAGGATAATCCTCAGATAGGAAAAGCATCCGGTGGACGAAAGAGAAAAGACGCTTCTTTAAAAAGCGCTAGATGAAAAAGAGTAAATTGAATCCGAGCATATACTTTCAACGCGAAGTTGAGCTGTTCAACGTTTAATTCCCACAAGTCTATCCTTGTATTTTTCTAATTCGAAGCAGCTAATTCTTCTAATTACTGTGCACATCTTTCATCAGATCGTCGAATTGATGAATTAAGGAAAATTGGAGTCGCGCGGGATTAAAGCATTTATGAGAAAATGCGAGTTATGAAGTAGTTCCAAAATTACAACTTGATTTCAAGTAATTCGGGCACAAACCGTATAATTGCATATACGAGTTCTTTGGTTGGAACGTACGTGCCATGCTAAACTAAGTTCTCACATAATTTAACTATGTTTTTGCTGCCATTTTTTGTTGTTTATTATTAAGTTTTAAGATATCGTCTGAAAGAAATATAAAAATAAGGTAGAAGCACTAAAAAAATGTAGTGATCATTGTAGACTTAATAATAGGAAATCTAGCACTGATTAGCTAGCCATACATAAACTTCGAAAAATCACGGCACACAGAAACGTGAGAGGGCACCGCGAGAAATATTTTTGACGCAACCTTTTTGCCGTGAAAACGGGAGCAAATTCGCCAAGGAATGAATTATGAATTGAAAACTTGGGTTGAACTTTCGTGTACAGCCAGATGAAACGATTTGGCGCGTTGACAAGCTCGAAATTGAAAACGATCGAAGCGAAATCCGAGACTATCAGTCAGGCGTAGTGTCCTTAGTTAATTCTGCATAGTTGCGACTAAGTAGTTGTAAATAAATTATACTGGCTAACTTGTTCCTCTTTTCTTGCGTGTTAAATCTCTTGGTTAAAAATCAGCAGTCTTCCACACATCCTGTCTCCAATTACTGGGTGATTTTCATGGCTCCTCCACTAATTCTAAAATAATCGTGAAAAATGTGATTTCCCATCAAAGCTCCAAATAATCAGCTATCTGAAAACAATTCACTGCGATCCAGCAATAAAATTCCTATCAATTAATTCCAGACTAGTTAACATGGTAAGTTCAAGAAATCGCAAAACTTCCCAGTTGATTATATTGAAAATACCGAGTGTGATAATCACTGGAAACTTTGAGCATGAATTTCTCCATGTTTGTCAGCTAACATGGTTCAACAGATTCTGTAGATTCCCAGTAAGGAGGTGAAGCACGTCTTAACTCGCGGAAACTTCAACGCCAAAGGCGCTAAACTGGGAAGAAAACTCGGCTAAAGACTCGAAGCTAGTCAACCCCCATGTCTGGCCTTGCTTTAACCCATACTACCACGCAGAGAAGTGAATTAACTGTACAAATAGCGGGTTGTAAGTAGAATCTTAAGTGGCTGCAGGCTCAAACTAGGCTTTCCTAACTTCCTCCGGTCACAGCTCTCCAGGCTACACACACCGCGGACGCAAATAACTTCCAAGGCAAGAAAAGTTTCAAAGTTCCGCTCGTGGTTTCTTCTAGCTCTCATCTCGATGAGGTCTTTCATCAACTTAAACGGCTAAGCTCAATACGTTTCAGGAATGAAGACGGCCGTTGAGTCTTAACAAAGATCAGTTGAACACTTCCGTCTGCTCGAAAAGGAAACTATACTGTGGGAATTCTATATCTAAGAATACAAAAAACGACCCCCTACGGATCCAGAAATAGTTCCACAACGCCCTGAAAAAGCCAAACCTCCTGGCTTAGAATAAGTCACTATAAAATAATTTCATTTAAAAAAAAATTTAAAAAAAAATCAATAATGATTCGATAAGAACAGCACTTTGTTATAGTAACTGATCCCAACTCTAGTGAATGTTTTCTCAACATATTGGTAACTATGGGCCTTGTTGAAAGCCTTGGTGAATTCGTTAAGTATTTATATTGTTCGTAATTAATTTAAAGTCTCATTAATCGCCCAACAGCTGTTGTAATGTTATACGAACATCCCAATGAGCATAGATCAGCGTTCGTATCACTACAAAATTATACCGTCGTATTACGGACCATCTTGTCAAATTTCTGAAAATCTCGGAAATTCCACATTAAAGCTACGATAAATTTTTGCGAGAATTTTCTCTTTATTTAGCGATTGCAGTGGTTTATCATAGAATAATTAAACAATATGAAATAAATTAGATTATTTCTCGCTGTTGTGAAGAAGGATACAAATATTAACCAATATTAGTTTCTCAACCTCATCGCGTACTGGTGTGCAAAGGATTATGGCCAATTAGGATTATCTCGCTATCCAAACCTTTTTCAGAACCGAAAAAAAGATCCCCTCAAAAACTTGACCCATTAATACTGCAAAGTTCTCAAGGACAGAAACACTGTTCCGAATTTTTCCTGTATGAAAAGGTCAAAAGCGGGGTAAAACTACGTTCACAGAGTCGATCAGCTTCTTAGACAAGAGGAATAGAAGAGGCTAATGACAAGAGTTTAGCTGTCCTCATTTCCCTAGCTCCAGGCCTCCTCGATCGCCTTTTACCCTTTAGAATCTTTTTGAACCTCTCGCCGGTGTTTGCTTTTGTTCTAAGCTGCAGAGCTAGCAAAGAGCCCCGTTTATGAAAGGAATGTCCGTGGGCGGAATTCAAGCGATCTACAAAGGATAAAGTGAAAAACACTCAGCGTCGGCGGAAGTGCTGATGATGTAGTTACAGGATCGAAAGCCGGAGGACGTTTCTAGCAAGGTCTCTCCGCAGGGATGAAACACATAGGTGAACGCTCGAGCTCTAGCTCCCCGGGCTTGTCTTTGCTGTAGAATGGACTGAGCAGCGCTGAACTTGAGTTTTTCAACTTCAATCGGCCCTCGCCAACATGAAAAGGACAGGTCTCCACAAGGCTTTCAAGAACTTTACTCGCTGCCTGAATTGTGAACTCGTTTCAAAGTCATATTGACAAGAACTTAAAGTTTACACTGAAAACCAAGTTCAAATTGTGATGATCAACTTTTTTCCTAGTAGAGGGGTTGTGAGGGGGAGAAAAACCAGGCGACTTATTCTCCAGATTTTTAATGGCTGTGGACCTCATGGTTCCACGTCGCCCTGAAGATGCCCGAATGGGCGAAAGTGCTCGGCCAGCCATTAAAAATCTGGAGAGTAAGTCGCCTGGTTTTTCTCCCCCTCATAACCCATCTACCACAATAAATGCGACGACAACCAAACGAAGAAAACTTTTTTCCTCGTATTTGTCTTGTTGTAGCAATGAACCATTTGTCGAAGAGGAGCAATGCAGGATTTTTTAAGTGTATGTCGTCATCGTCCAATAGACCGTGTATTGCGGTCACCAACGGACAGATAATTATTACACAAAGAAATAAAGCACATGGTAAACCAGTCATAGCAAAATCTTTCTAATATGGAACAATTTCGTTTTTCGTAACACGGGAATTACACTGGTGTGGAAACTGGAATGGCTGAGCTGCTCCAGATTTGAAGAACGGCCGATGACGGCCTATATTTACGTTGAGAGGATGGCAAGGATGGCAGTGAGTGCCAACAGTTCAGAGACAAGTGGTTCGACCGGGTGTAAAAACGGGTAAAAGATGGTAGGTTGCGCGAATTGGTGCTTGGTGTTTTTGAGATCTATAAAACTTGCGATCGTATTCAACCCCATATTAATCAATAATACCCCATTTGAAAATACGACATGGTTGAGGTAGAGACGTTGAATGCGACGTTATCTCATATTTTGTTTTTATATTTCTTCTAGCGCTTTCGCCGCTCTGGGCCTCTTCAGGAAACATCTTCTATATAAAAGTTTTAAAAAATAAGGCCCAGCAATAGCTCCACAAGGTTGGGATCGTCATGAATTGGGAATATTTTTAGAACACTTCCGCTTTTTAAACCTAGAGTCTAATAAATTAAAATAAAATTAAATATATTAAAATACATTTAAATAAATAAATAATTAAAATAAATATTCCAAATTCATGACAATCTCAACCTTGTGGAGCTATTACTGGGCCTTATTTTTTAAAACTTTTATATAGAAGATGTTTCCTGAAGAGGCCCAGAGCGGCGAAAGCGCTAGAAGAAATATAAAAACAAAATATGAGATAACGTCGCATTCAATGTCTCTACCTCAACCCCATGTCGAATCTGATGGATACGTGACAAACCACAACGAACATGTGAAAATAGATTGGCACAACATCGCATCTTTTAGTATAAACGAATCTCCGAAAATATAAATTCAAGGGGGACTTTCAATGAACATTATTTTATTTCAAATGTACACGCCACGGGGATAACAGAATGACAGCTCAAAGGCGAACGAGTAAAATAGCATTCGTAGAAAAGGACAGATTCTAGTGGAGTGGTCGAGTTTGAAACGGCCACATTGTCTACGTCAGCAATTTTCTAGCGATTTGGTCCGTGGGCGAAAGAGAATGAGTTGCCTCGTTTTTCTCCCCCTCACACTCCCTGGACATAAAAAAAAGTGACGACAAGGAAAATAATAATTGTTTATGATCACGATAGTAATAAAATCTATCAAATTCCCCAATATCAACGGACGACAATTTACCATTAAGCGATTTTCAGTTCGAGCAGCAGGGGGAGATTTTGCAACCTGTCGTTCTTGGCAGAGTGTACTTGTAAATGAAAGCTGTATCTTAACGTGAAGGCCTGTTTGGAGGATCTCTTTTAATTCGTTCTGAGAGCATTTTTTGTTCATGTAATTACTGCTTGCTTGAATGCTGAATCCGAACCTCTGCGGTTCTACATTTATGAAAAGCTACCACGATTTTTTCCAGAACAACTGACCTACAATTTGAACTCGTTTTGATTAGAATCGTTTCGTAATAGTTCTGCCATGATGAGAGAACAAGAGCCAACAGAGTAATTTGTATTTCTTGAAATTACTTTCTGCCACAATTCTTACCGCAGGGTTGTTTTTTAAAAAGGTCCAGACCCTTTCAATCTATAACGGATGAGAGTATTATTTCTTCGTTATGGAATAAACCGAGAAAATACTGGCACTATCCAACCAAATTGAATCGTATACTCTAGATCGGAAATTCGGCAAAAATCGCAATCTTATTGTGAATCCCAGCTTCTATTTTCAGACCGTTGAGCATCTCTATTTTCGGTTGCATAAATGATGAGATGTACCGGGCTTCGTTGCTGTGTGGGTCGGGTTTGAAACCGAATATAAAGCGAAGCGGGCCATAGCACTGATCCGTTACAACTGATAGTTTGATACACTTTGGGCTCCCTCGTTCTCGACCGGCAATTCCATCTTTTACTACAAACGTACAGCCGAAAACCGGTTTCCGTCCTTTGGCTAAATCGATTCTCACGCTTTTCTAGGTAATCAATTTGAGTTGACTCGCAATATGAAACGGTAGCGATCAATAGCCGATCCGAATTGTCGGATAAAAATGGTCGAATAGAACGATGCGCTCGGATTCATTAATTCTACCGTATTTCCATACATAATCGAGCTCCAACAAATGGTATTAGGATGGTCCCGGGGTTCATTGATATTCGACCGGCTTTGCATTCGATACGTCCACCAATTTCGTGATAGCTGACCGCTTTCGAGCCGGATGAACTCAGAAGGTTTCTATATTCTCTTGTCGACGAGATCTGTAATGAGAGGATTTCGTAGTCATACTTTTACGGTTCGGTGTTGAGAGGGAGATACAATTTGGAAACTGAGTCTTCATAAATATTTATTTAGGCTTGGCTAGGAAGCTGTAGAAGCCGAATGGTCTAGAAGCATTTTCGAAAAATAGGCCCCTGATCAGGATTGTTCAGAATCGAGGACCAGCGCTCAACTGTAATCATATCATCCAACAACTTCACTTTAATTCTCTCGTTAAACATCAACAAAACGCCGCAATTCAAATAATTGAAAGAATAATGTCCATAATGAATATGAAAAACGCTGCAAATGATTGTACAGTGGTTTATTATTATTTCGCTTCAATATTGATTTAAGAAGACTATCCATTTGTCATTTTAAATATTCCGAACATTTGTGAACGTTCCCACCGAAAAACATTTTTATTTTTCTTAATTTCCAAATTAAAAGCTAAACTTATTGCCTAACGATACAGCTGGAGAGAGTGTTTGACGACCATTCCAATGAGTATAGAACAATTTTTATAGCTCCAAGAACTCTCGAGTTATACCCTCATGTCAAATTTCTGAAAATCTCACAAATTCGGCACAAAAGTTGCGATAACTCGAGAACCAATAAAGCTATCGACCCGGCGATGGTCTCATTCGATTTAGCGTCAAAAAATCTATAGAATTTGATACCACATAGGTACACATTTTTCTGAAAAACCTTGGAAAATATGAATTTTCTCCCCCTCAAAACCCACCAAAAATACCCTTAAAATTTAGCTAGCAAGTTGGTTCAAGAATTGGGCCGTCGTAGGACCGAGATTGATTTTTGGTGAAAATTTCAAATTTTTAGCTCTTACAGTTTGGCCGGAAAACTGCTAACGGCGTACGGCGGACGGACAGAATTTTTTTTTATTGGATATTCGGATTCTACATGCCTTGAAACGTAAAACATCAAATTTTGAGGGGGGTTATACATTTTTTTTTCTTGGGCGATTACAATGGTTTATTATTGAATAATAAACCAAAAATGGTCTAACAAGGTCATTAAATACAGCTTTTTAAAAAATCATTCTTCACTCGATTGTCCGATTTTGCCTAGTTCGTCCCTCCGGTTGAGCGTCCGCCTGGTAAAATCTGAGGTCCCGAATCACCGGCAAAAACAACATTACGATTCACTATATTATTAAGATGCGCACAATTAATCAACTTGATAGAACAACGTCAACCTATGACACTGAGTTAGAGAGTGATTCCAGCAGACCGGCAAATGCGAGCGTCGAGGAAACGGCAGTAAATCGTCTTGAAGACTCCACCTACTAACAATCGAGAAAAGGAAGCAACGGGCGGAGCCTTCGGCCTTGGGTTTTTCTCATTCTAAGGAGAAAAGACAACTCTTAAAAGTAAAGTTGAGGTACGAACTGAATAGAACTGGTGAAGGGGCGAAGTGAGCTGTAACTACGAGGAACAAAATAAAACTCGGCAACGAAACAACGTAAGAGATACTGCTGGAATAAGCACTTGATTTCAAGAGGTCTGTTATCAAACAGTATATCGCCGAGTTTTCCCTTCGAAGTGTAGCGATGTTCTTGGAAAAATCTTATAAAAATTTCACCGCTCAGCAGAGGAAATTTCACGCTCTTCCGCGGGATAGCAAGACGAATGAGAACAGATTTATACATAAGACGCCAGGAGTTTGAGAAATGGCAATATATAAATAAAAGTACAAGACGGGTATAAGATGGAAATATATTAAAAGTCGAGCGACCTACTGAAGTTTATACGAAGTGCAACCGATTGAGACGGACTACTAATGGTACAACATCACTTTAATAAGAAAAAATCCTAAATAAAATAAAAATCCAGAAGCGAGAGTTATGATTCTTTTTTAATTATTATTATTATCATCAGTATTTTTTTATTAGAGGATTATTCACAAAATTTAAAATCCACAAAACAATTATAAAAAATCCAAAATGTAATTCAACATTCTTTAACTTGTCTAGCGGGAAGTACAGTAAATTTTCTTCGTGTTGCCTTTATTTCAGTTGTACACAGCTGTGTAAAAGCAATAAAGTGTAAAGCTCTATATAAATGTCGTATAATTTTTATAATCAGCTATAATAACTCTCATCCAACTCGAAGAAGGAAGTATGTGTTCTGTATAACCAGCTCGTAATCATAATTCCAACACCATTACTAACAGACTTAAGCAACCTGTAAAGCTTGGCAAACCCTGAAAACGCTCACTCATTCCAAAAGATGCTGAACTAAATAAATAATGAATCGAAATGAACCGAGGAAGAAAGGTGAATTGACCCTCCAGGTCACGCCCATCCAATTAGAGGTCCGCAGCAGCTAGCGCTTCTAAAAAGCTTAATTGTATTGTATCATGGCCATCGGACTTCTGAAACTTTCGCGAACAGCTTAACTTTTAATATTTACACAGTCTCCGTGCCATTCTTCGAAAACTAAGTTCCGCGATGATAACTCGATTTTCGAGCTTTTTAAGCAATTTCCAACTTTCCAGAAGTCATCAGTCCTCCAGGCTTAGTCGGAAATGTTTTGAAACGAGAGGAAATACTTTGAGAATTCCAATAACGTGGCTTTCAGGTAACATAATTTCAACGAATGGCTTTTTGACCTCCGACCACAAGAAAAAAAAAAAAAAAAAAAAAAAAAAACGCGTATGAAAAGAAACCGTAACGAGCAGATCGGTTAAGGAGAGCGAAAGAACTCAGCGTAACGATCGTATTTCCAGGGCTCATTGCAACTTTTCTTAATAGACCGCTACACAATTTTCCAGCCGATCCAAAATGAGAGAAAACTTTTTACCGCAACAAGTTACCAAGCGAATCCGACATCAGTCTCTCCCTGAACGAATCGAAATTTCGAAGAAGTTGCCGCTTTATCAGCCTTCCTAAAATTCTATCGAAAGAAAAAATAATTCTTCTGCTTAGGTCGAGGTATGTGAGTTTTTGAACATTTCAGATTCATCCTTAGTCCTAATATTGACTCTTCTCTCCAGCCTTTCAAGATAATTATTAAAGAAATTATAACCAAAAGATGAGCAATCTGATTCCTCACATTTTCCCCAAGTGACACCTATTATTTTTTCAATAGTTAATGCATTGTTCAAGATAACGTCCAAATAATCATAAATGCTGGGAAAAAATGCTGTTCAATCGCATTAATGATTTTTTTGATCCATTGAAGCCAATAGTATAAATAACAAAGTGACAAAATATTTACTTGATACCTGTGTAAATCAACAACTGGCCTCGTTCGAAATTTGAACAATCGCTAAAATACAAAATCCTCACAAAAACGCCCGTTTAAAACGATCAGGTTTTTATTTATTATTCGACCGTAGAGAAGAATTAGTATCTGATATTTTCAGGAAACCTGTATCAATCGAGAACGAGCTTCGAAAACCGTAAGATCTCATTAATATTCCGACTTTTAAGCTACAAAAATATGTTACCCGCTTTAGAGTCCACGCCATTCTTATATTGTTAAAAAAAATTGAATACTTCAAAATCGATTCCATGTAAATCACAGAAAGTTTTCTTCTTTTCAACGTCAGTTATGAATTTGCAGTCATTCATCGTATTTTCATTTTTCGAGTATAAAAAAGTTCGTATTTTACTGCTAGAGGCAGCGAAAGTTGTCATACACTTTATGGCTTTTGGTTACGTGTAAAGTTGTAAGGAGTCCATCTATGTTCAAGCTCTCAGACCTCACTTCTCCTTACTAATTCAACGCCACTTTTTCATCGCTGCTCGTTTCGTTCCCAGGTTCGAAACAGGGAAGAAGGCCATAAAAAATGCACATGCTCATTACAAGCCAGGTAACTCGTTGCTTTTTAGTAAAAAAAAGATGATCACTCGGTCATTGTTATTACGGAAACGGGCTACTTTATTTTCGAGAATAATAAAGGAAAACCGAGGCGAATAAAACGAAATCGGAAAGGTCGAGTTGAAAGTAAATCGCGAAAAGATATTAAATCTTTAGAAAAACAGTCTTCGAGGGATAAAACTTTATTCGCTTTGGATGAAATATGTAATTGGTCCTACAGTTCAATCTATTTTAGATAGTGGAATCTTCTTTTCGAAAAAATACTTTCCAATCTACACTGACTTATGAACCGCGTCAACATTGAATAATTCATTAGGAGGGTTTTTCATTCGCTCCGAGTTGAGTCGAATCGACTTATTCGAAGTGCTTAATTAATGAAAATTACAAACCTCCTGACCTCATAATGAAATTGGAGACGGCATTTTGGAAAGAGACCGCTCTTTTTGGAGCAGATGGATACGAGGAAACCCGGAAAGTGAAACGAACTTTTGGAAGAGGAGGAAAAATATTTTTCACGGGAGTCGGATTACATTTTTCGAGGAACGTTTTGAGGAAGGAAAGATTTTTAGGTGCTGTAAGTAAAATGGAGTCTGGTAATTAATTAGAATGGAAAAGTAAACTTCGAAAATCGGTAAAACGTACGTAACGAAACTATATATTATTATTCCAGGCATTGCTTCAATGATTTGGAAATTTTTCAAGGGAGGTAAAATAAAGTTACTCTAATAAAATACGCAAATTAATTTGTACATCTTTTTAGCACGATCTGCAACGAGCCTATAGATAAATTTGACTGGTTCCAGAAGACTGTGTAAGTACAAAACGATGAGTTACTTGTATAATTTCTGCTATAAACCGCCCGACCGTTTCGTGTACCGTTCGTTCCAATTTCTGGTAAATATCGAATTTTCAACGGTATGCTCGTTATCAAATGACAGATTCATGTTATCAAATGAAGATTCTAATTATCAAATTAGACACACTAATTATCTAATTACGGATTCAAAATAGCATATTACCGATTACTGGTCATAGAAGTCTACAAACTATTACCGAATACGTTTTAACCCAAGAACAATCATGAGGTTGACTATGGCTGTAAAATCTTTTCGTAGCTGGAGTGGAATTCTTCGTCTTTATTGTCTGCTTAGCTCATTTAAAGACAAGTGTGTATTTTGTTCGCTCCGTTGGCATAGGAATGCGTTATTCGATAGCTCTGAGAAATGTGGTCGCAGAGCGTACTAAAGTTAAATCGAAACCTACCTTCTAAACACCTCTAGCCCGTTATCCGATGCCGTATTACAGAGTTTTGCTGGGCAAGTTGTCTGACCAGGGTGACGTAGGTGACCTTTGGAAACTGAAGGACCCCTATAATCATTTTTTCGAGACCGACCTGCCCATGAAGATGACTTCTAAAATAATCAAGATGAGACCACAGACGAAGAGCGGAAAAATTGGTAAGGTATTTATGATTTTATGAAGGGGTTTTTTTTTTTGGCTTCAGTTGAGACGAACTTCTAGTCTCAAGAATTGAATTTCTTTATTCCTAATGATGAATTTCGACTTGGAAGTTCGGTAAACAAACTCAATCAAAGAAAAAGCTGACCTATTATTAGACTCACAACTGTGGCGCTTACTGATGATTTTGAAGGATAATTTCGTGACTAAACAATATAATATCGAATATTACAATACCTATTTCATAAACGAAAAATTCAATAAAGCAAAGCAAACGCGTGAAAATCTGAAATCGGTATTATAAAATATTTTGCTCACATAGGGCAAATATTTGAAGTGATGGAATAAACATAAGGACAATTTATAGCCCGAACGTGCGTTGTACGCTTCGCAAAGTTTATTGGCAAGCGAACTATGCTCATACAACCAGGGAGTAGATATAGTTCAGTTACGTTTTCCATTCCGTTGAAACGAAGGAGAGATAAGGTCCTTATCGCCTAACCGTTTCTTCCGGAGCACGTCCTCCGCAACAAAGTCTCTATGAAGGGCGTTTAAATGCATTTTTTAACTCGGAGTTTCCTCCTGTTCTGCCAATGCTGCATTGCATTATTGGTATCGGGCACATTTCGCTTCTCGAGAGTACGTGCTTGGATGCTAAGAGTAGCCCTGGGGTGCTACGCTCATGAATACAAGAAAAGTGGAGTTGGAACATTTGCGAGGCCTTTGAAGAACGAAAACATGATATGGTGGTAAGTTGGCCGCAAATGCACTGGCAGTATCTTCAAAGGGAAAGGATCTTCTACTCATACCTATTCGGCCACGTTACTGTTTCATCTTTATAGGATCGGAGTATCCTTTGCGCCTGGAAATAGAAAATCTTTATTGGACTCTTTCAATAGTTACCCGGACCGCTTCTGGTTCTAACGCCATACGTAAATTCGATTTCACCGGATCCACGAACTGATCTTTCATAAATTGAAAACGAGTACAAAGACATAATTGACATAGTACGAGTCACAGTACAATTTTGCATTTTGGAGGAGAGATAAGCGATGTTGGGATTCGACGACGAGAATCAATTAGTTCCTAACGTCGAAAAATTGTTCGATAGCGCGTGAAAACAAATTAAATTACTACTCTGGACGGATATGAAGAATTGATGAAAAAGTTCCCTTGGGTATATGACCCGCCGTCTTTTTCGTTTAAAATTCACGAGCAGGGTGCGAAAATATTGAAAATGAGAGAAGTTTCGGAGTTGTTAATCACCGGCGAGAGCGAACTGAACGCAAACGGTAAGAATATTTTTACCGCCTAATAAATTATGTATTTTAGTAGAGCGAGTTAGGATGAGGGTCTACACAAAATAAAAGCAGATCCCGTGCGTTTGTTTAAAACGTCGAATACGAGTAAACTGCGAAACCGTTATTGTTCTACTTTACCTTTTCTCGGATAAACGTTTAGAATTCAAGCATCGTCAAATAAACCAGGTTCAACGGATCTGAATAGCAGCTGAAGTATTTATCGTCCGAAATAATTATCTTTGTTTTTGGAGGCAGCCTCGAGAAAAACGTTGACCCTTTCGTTTAACCGCTCATGTCCGTCACGTCAGGGAGGTGATCAAGTGTCGTTTAGCCGATGAGGAGGACTTATTAGATTCGGGTCTGATCCTTTCATGGAACGATTGACAACTTGACAATGATAGCAGAGAGTGCTCGCCTTTTTTTAGAGGAAATTTTCATCATTACATTGATAGATAGCTTCTCATAAACATTATAGTTAGAAAAACGCTGTAATGAGCGATCATTTTTTTTAAAGTTTTTTTTAAGTGTTCTATATTTTTTGAATGAGGGACATATAAGTTGAAAACGTGATCAAATCTTCAAGCATCAGTAGGAAGCATCTACAAATAATATTAGACGCGAAACGAGATGGAATCGAACAACACCGAATTAGAGTTCAAGCACGGAAAAGCTACTAATTGAGAAAACTGGTTGGTGTTGTCACTGAAATATTTTCGCCCTATCAAGAAAACTTTTTTTAAATACATTCCTCGGTACGAGGCCAATAAGACCTTAATATAAGGGCTTGGTCAAATATTGGACAGCAGAAACGTCGGAAAAGCTGAAGCAAATTGAGCTCCGGGAAGGTAAAAGCTCAAACGAAATTGAGCAAAACTAACAGTTGAGCAATTACGAAAATGAGGATACTTTTGGTGTGTTACTTTTTGATGAAATACAAGGCACATTGTTGTTTTCTTGCCCGAGGGCCCAAATGACAGTGAAATAGAACAACGTTCGCCGACTAATGGTACAATTTATTCAGTTCGCGCTTAAGCATTCTGGATGTTTCTTACGTGTAGTTGTTCTGTTATATTGCTGTATTATTCAGTTAGCTGGGCAACAGAAGAGGTGATGTTGCTCGGTGTATTTTGTATATTCTCCCGTCAGCCTCGCGAGAATTGAAGTTGGGACACAATTCTCGTGTGTACCGTTAAGACTTTTATCCACTGAAGCAACAGGATACCGTACAAGCGATAAAGCAAGACTGCACTTTCTTGTATTATACGGTTTTCGAACGAGATACTTGAATAACCAGGAAGTTGAGTTGCTTTTGGTATATTATGGGACATCTTTGGGACAGAGACCATGGAAAATCATACTATGAATTCTATGCAGTTGGACGAATGCGTTATAATAATGTCGTACTTTTAAATTTGCTGAGTAAAGTTAAAAATTGAGTTTAAAAAATGGAGATATTTTCAATCAACATTTCATTTGTCATTTTAATAAATATGAAATTCGTCTATGAACTATCTTCCAATTAAAATCCAACCATGATCCGAATTTCTATGTAATTTAAAAGTATTTGTAAATGGTTTCAAGGATTTTCTAATGATGAACAAAAGGTATAAATGAATGGTAAACTACAACTACCAACTGAGGATAACCTACGAAAAGTTTTACATTCAAATAGAAAAATACAGCGAAAATAAGATTGGACACGATCGAAATGTGAGTATGAAGGTTAGCGTTAACCGCGTAACACGAAAATCTGTACAATATCAGAGATAATAAGGTTACACTGGAATTGGCACAGCTGGAGGTGCCAGGAGGGGGACCATTACTGCTGATGATGATCGATTTACGATCAACGGTTGCTTGCCATCCGTCGCCCTGCGACGCGACGAGAGGTTTTTCATTTTGGCACCAGCTAGAAATAAATTACGTTACCGACCCCGCGTCAGTACAATCGCCAATGCTACCGCCAGACGGACGAAAACACCATCGCAAAGGGGAAAATCGTCAAACTAATAAGTCCAATATTGAACCTCGTGCAAATCAGTTCCGCCAAGAGGATAACCATCATTACTAAACAAATATTCAACGTTACTATGCAGAGACTTTCGATCTAAACGAAATGAAGGAAATCGATCGATTTGACAAAACCGTCCAGTCTTGAATCATGTAGAGCGGCGCGAGTGAGGTTCACGAGTGATGGATCAGAATTGAATAAAAAACTCGAAGCTCCGAACAATAGAAAATAGAAGAATTGTTAGAAGGATTGTTCGAAAAATAGACAATGCTTCAACAACGGATTCATAGTTCCATTTATACTTTTTTTTACTCGGAGAAACTTTTACCATTCAACAGATAATAAGTTCAATAAGCATTCGTAAATGGCAAGTGTAATAACATTATAAAATAAACTTCTATTAAATGTTTGACTTACGTAATTTTCTTTGAGATCAGGATGATCCTTTTCGAGACCATCGTCTAAAATTGTGACAACAATTCCTTTTCCAGTGACGCCTTCTTTCCAAGCGCCCTCAACGCTCATGTCAAGACCTGCACCTCGATTCTGAAAAAAGAAATAACTAATTAGTATCCATACAATTAATAGGATGAGATTGAACTCAAATTATAGTAGGTATACAAGCTAATGCTCTTATTTCACGTGAAACTAACCGCTTTAATACGTTTATAAAATGTCAGACTTTGAAGTATACAACTACTATAGAATAACAATGCAT